>OY856410.1:1051091834-1051126834 GCA_963693085.1 Alisma plantago-aquatica
ATGATTGTTGAGCAAGGACTATGATTTTTTTTGATGTTTGAGTGTTTTTAGCTTGTAACAATTTACTTTTGTAATTAGGACCCTTTTAATATGTGAAAGTCATTCTGATGCAATGAAATGCCATTTAGAGTGCATGATTGTTGAGTACTATTTGTTTATGCTAGCAGTATGCCGGTCACTAAATTTTTCTACATTTTCTAAAACAATGTAGACAGCTTTTTCAAAAAGCGCCCGCTTTAAAACCCGCTTTCTGCTTTCCGCTTCAAGGGGGTCAATCCGCGCGCTTCCCGCTTTGCTCTTTCCAGAACCTAGGATACTTTCCATGTATTGCTAGATATTAGTTTATATTCTCTAGAGAAATGTGTTCCAGAATAGAAGAAATATTCCAGATGGATGCTATTCAGAGTTAGGATACAATAGAATTGTTTCATTAGCTTTTAGTTTCATTAATTGCTCACTTATACTTCCCTTCGTGCGAAACCTCAACTGAATGCTTGAAGAACATGGTGTGGATGAGATATGGAAGCAAACAAAAATGAAATGGTATACATCTGGACACAGATTGTCTCATATGGATGCTTAAGCAAGTTGTTGTTTTATTGAAGGAAGATAATATAAATGTGTATCCGGTCAATGAAACCAACTTCCTGTGATCTGCATACGGTGATAAAGGAAACATGTTTAATCTATTTTTTTGGTTGTAAATATGGATCTATATCAACAATGGATAAAGGATTGGGAAAGGAACACTTTTGGCGTTGTTTATGTGGTTCATAAATTGTAAAAATTGACAGAGTATTTCCAAAAATGTTGCCACCAAACATGGTAGATAAATAATTTCCAAACATGATAATTGATTATGACACTGAGTAATCAGATATGCCTGCACCATTTTATACTGTTGTATATATGTACTTAAAGCTATTTGCTGTATTTACACTGGACTCATGCTCCTGCGGAATCATTTTAACTGTGGTATGTAAAGTTTCTCCGAGTGGATTAATTTTCTGTGCTTTCAGGTTAGGAGAAGCTATTAATAGGACTCTTGTTAATCACCTTCTCAAGATGTTTACTGCTCTTGGGATCTACACAGAAAGCTTTGAAAACCCATTCCTTGAACGCACTTCTGAATTTTATGGTTCTGAAGGGGTCAGATACATGCAGCAGTCAGATGTTTCTGACTACTTGAAACATGTGGAGGTCATATTCTATCCAACTGTATTGCATGACTTGTACTGTTATCTCTGATATGTGATGTAGGGACTTACATTGTTGTTTATTTTATCTGGCACCGTGCAATTTATATATAGTTGAGACTGCATGAAGAAAACGAACGCTGTTTACTATACCTGGATGCTAATACGAGGAAACCTCTCGTAGCAACAGTTGAAAAGCAGCTTCTTGAAAGGCATACAGGCTCTATCCTTGATAAGGCATAATATGTTTTCCGTGTCTTTTCATTTCTTCCTGTTATTAAATGTTATTTAGCACAGAGGTACTAATTAACTCTGTTTAATTTAAGGGATTTACAACACTCATGGATGCAAGTCGGGTTGAGGATCTTAAAAGAATGTATGGCCTGTTTCTCAGGGTCAATTCTCTTGAATTACTGAGGCAAGCTCTTAATTCGTACATAAAAGGAACTGGCCAAGGAATCGTCATGGATGAAGAGAAGGAGAAAGATCTAGTTTCCTGCCTCCTAGAGTTCAAATCATCTCTTGACAAAATCTGGGAAGACAGTTTCTCCAAAAATGACGCTTTCTCCAACACTATAAAAGATGCATTTGAGCATCTCATTAATCTTCGCCAGGTATTCTTATGTTATTTTTATAAACTCAAATTAAATTGATTCCTTTGGGTGAATATGAAAAAGCAGAAGTCCGAACAAAGTTATTGAGTTCATTATAGATAAATTGTTTTGATCCTCTCCTCCTTATTAATTAAATCAATTAGCCCATTAATTGAGGTTGAATAATAGTTTTGCTAAACTTCACGTCACACATAATAAATGTTAAGTAACTCGACTGATTTTTTTTTCTTACGCTGGCGATGTTATGAAAAGTAATTAGGGTAGAAGTGTAAAAAAAAGTAACTGGAGAATTGTTTTTGTCAAGTTGTGTTATCCGGAGGTTGGAACACAATAGGTACCATAGTTATCAAGACTCCCACCTAGGGGGGTTAAGTGTTGGAGAAGGGTCTCACTCTAGATGCCTCGGTTTGTTGGTATGTTGGATAGCACCCTGGCCCTAGGTTGGCCCAATTTTTGTTTGATTTATACCAATATAGACCATTTTAAGCTGCATTATATGTTTTGTAGGTTTGCTTTAGGTTCAACAGTCTAATGTAAGCTTGATTTCATCACATTCTATTTTCGATCGGACAGACATTGGGCAAGGCTGGTCTAACATAGGTTATTTTAGGTGCAACATAAGTGCATTTATGTTTAATAAAGCTTATAATAAACAAACATGCACATATTTTGTAAAGTAGTTTTAATTTTGTCAAAAGTAGTCGTCATTGCTATATCATACTAGACGGGCCCTCTCCTATATTATAGGAGGGGGAGAAACAAGAGAAGCGAAGAACAACCCTAATGGGTCTAATGTACTCAGGCCATTTAACAGGAAATGAAAGGAACACAAAATCGACGCACAAAACTAATTTGAAATGCATGATTCTTGCCTCCTTTAGATGCACGACCTATAAGTGTCCAAATGAGCTAAAATTTATTACATAGTATGTTCTTAAGATATTTAAGAAGATCAACTGTTTAGAATTTTCAAAAAGTTACTGCATCTTTAAAAATGACTGAGGTGTACGGTGCCTCCGGTACACTCGAGTGTACACTAGCCTGACTCTCTCTCTCTCTCTCTCTATATATATATATATATATATATATATATATATATATATATATTCACTGCCCGCGCGGGTAACTAACTTTTGTTACGCGTAGATCTGTTTTTTAACAGGAAGGCACATAATTGTAATGAGACGACCAAAATTGTAATAGAAAGACTCGTTCTGTAAATACAACCTGAAGCTTTTATTGTCCCTCTAAAAACAGTAAAAATGATAATTATGACAACTATAAACAATTTACGTTGTATTACAAAACGAGTCTTTGTATTACAATTTTGGTTATTTCATTAGAATTTTGGCTGTCTCATTACAAATATGTGCCTTTCTATTACAAATCAGATGCATGGGTAACTAACTTTAGTTACCCATGGGCAGTGAATGAATGGCCTATATTATATATACACACACATCCCCTCTAGTTGGAACCAAGGAATAAGGTATCCGATTTCGATGCCGTTTCGACAACATGGAAACCGAAATTTTTTGAAATTTCGACAAAAATTTCGATAGATGCAACCGTGCCCGTTTCGACGCCAAAATGAACGAATTAATTTATGAAATTTTACACGCGTGATCTCTACACCTAAATGCATCGTTTTATGCAATAAAATTTTATGTGGGGGTAGGTTGGGAGGGTGGTCCTTGATGTGGGAGGTAAGGGAACTGTCCTGTTTCTTGATGATTTCGATGAAGGGTTTCGATGAGAAAATGTAGGAATTAAGTTATGCAATTTTGCAAGAATGAGCTATATACATGCATGTATTTATTTGTGTTATAATATAAGATATTGGATATGTAGGGCATCCCCACACATTTACTTGGGTTGATAGTTTGTTGTTGATATGGACTCAATAGTCAATCATTTCATTGGTTCCAAGAACACTAGTGCAATGTTTCGAAGCTAAATCATTATTTGTTGGTGTGGTTGGCTTCATAGCACCTTCATTATCTAATAAACCACCACCAGGATACATGTTGTCCACATTGTAGAAACTAATAAAGCATGCATTGCATAAGTATTTAATAATTTGAATAGCAAATATTAGGGAAATGCAATGCAATTATGATATACTATAAGTATATACTATGTATAAGTACTAAATGGTGAAATAACTCCAATCCCCCCTTTGCTCCTCTTCAAAAAGCAACAATAACAACAAGGATTGCAATTATTGAAATTTTCATCGAAATTTGGCGAAATTCATCGAAATTTGGCGAAACTCATCGAAATCATCGAAATCGACACAGTCGCACGTTTCGGTACCAGATCCCATCGAAATCGGTATTTTGGGGCGAAATTTCGATGATTTCGCTGAAACCTCTTTCCTTGGTTGGAACATATTGTCTAAACATGCCCTACTTGTAGCTTAAATCTTGATTTCTTTTCCGGAGAGGCTTGGTGAAGAAGTCTGCAATTTGCTCTTTGGTGGGCAACAATAGAGTGGTGATCTTCGTAGTCATCATTGCATCACGAAGGAAGTGGCAATCCACTTTAGTATGCTTTGTCCTTTCATGGAAGACGGGATTGCTAGCAATGAATGTAGCTACTGCCCAATTGTCATAGTATATTGAGATAGCTTATGTGATGGGAAATCCAAAGTATGCTCAAAGAGACTTAATCCACATAGGCCCACTAGTGGTGTGTGCCATCACACAATATTCACACACCACACTAGATTTGGTAGATACATTTTGTTTCTTGCTTCTCCAAGTAACTGGATTGCCTCCGACAAAGGTGCAATATCCAAAGGTAGATCTCCTATTAGACTTGCTCCTTTCATAATCTGCGTCAGAATCCAATATACAATAACATGAAGGCGCCAATTCCTTTTATAAAATAATAGCAAACCAAGAGCATTCTTCAATATCTTAGAACACGTCAGTCTGTCTCCAAATGACATTTGAGAGGGTGACCCATAAAGTGATTAAGAATATCAACTACAAAGAAGATTTCATGCCCAATAATAATAAGGCACAACAACTTCCCAGCCAAGCATTTGTAGCTGAATCCACCTTTAGTAGTTGAGCTGTCTCAGACCATAAATCATGTGCTTGGTCCATAGGAGAAACTACATTTCAACATCCATGGCTCCATGCATTTCTGTCTCAGTCATTAGATCTAGAGTATGCTTTCTTTGAGATAAGGATACTACTTTGAAATTGTGTGCATCACCTATGTTTAGAAGATTATCCTATATATTATATTTACCTATTTCCAAAAAAAAATTTGCCTATATATTTGGTAACAAAGTACCACAGAAGGCAATTCTTTGTTTCAGCAATGCTTCGTCCTCACTACCAAATATAATGATATCATCCACATAACTATGAGAATTACAATGTCGACACCATTGGTTTTGATAAAAATAGAATTATCACATCGAGAACGAGGAAAGCCAAATTTACTCAGTATAAGTGAGAGTTTTTCAAATTATGTTTATGTACTCTACTTTAGGCCTTAGACTACCTTTTTGAGAAGGCTCACATACTCTGAAAACTCCCCCTGAGTAGCATACCTTAGACGTTGCTCCATGTAAACATTCTCCTATTGATCTCCATATAGAAAACCATTTTTGACATTCAACTGAGTAATTGCCAACGTTGTTTCACACCAATAGAAATCAGAATAAACACGGAGTGAGACAAACAACATGAGAAAAAGTTGATTAACCAAAAAATGAAATCAACTTTGAGAAATGATAGGAAATGATCCAAGCAATTTCAACGCAATACTAAAATACTATAGGGACCAAAGGGTAAACACGTGAATTTCGGGTTGATAAATTTTCAAACATCAATCCAAAAAGTTGGTAGCGAAAACGACATGTTTACATAGGCCAACGAGAGACCAAGCATTCTAGGGCCGCACCACTTATCTATGTCGCACCACGGATATAAAGGAAACCAAAAAGATTAAGCTACCCATGGTCGCTTTACAAACTGAATTTTAGGCAAAATTGTTATAAGTCACTCATGATTCTTTAACCGAATGCCGAATTACACACTGTACACTGATTGAAGAAAATTGTTTATGCATAAAGTTATTGCACGGGGTTCTATGGCTAGAATTGTGTCCAAGTGACCATTCTGTGTCGATGGCCTTAGGTTTGTTGTCATTGGTGGCTCGAGCACGAAGTTACATTCACCGGAGGCCTATGTTTTTCAAATGAAAGAGTAAAGGTTCCAAACTCAAAAAATAGCAAACAACTAACGATCCCAATTGCTTCCTGGTGTTGCTGTGAGCAAAATAAGCAGTGGCGATGGTCATGGTAATGATTGTTGATTGAGATGGTCAGAGGGGATAGAGCAATGAGCATAGGAGTAGTTGAGGGAAAAAGATGTACCTTCCCTCGGGTTGAATTATGCGGTGCATAAGCTTTTAAGTTGAGTCAGGGAGAAGCTTGCAATGTTTTTTAGACTTTTCAAACTACATCTTGATTTGTGAAGATGGCGTCGATCAATGTATAACAATCTAATACACTAGAATAAGCTTTGAAACAATTAGGTCGCGTAGGTGCAAAAATACAGTAACAGAGCAATTTCATGGAATAAAATAACAACTGACTAGGTTGTACAACCACCTCTACAATTGGAACTAATAACAAAAATAAAAGAATTAAATTAGATTTCTCTTTTATACACTCCCTTAACTATTTGACAGTAACGCCAACATATTCATTGAACTATCGGCCGACTTTTCTTTATTGTGCCCCTAAGTCTTCGAGATTATACCATCCAAGCGAAAGCAATCACTATGTGACTTACCATACAAGTCTTAACCAAGGAACGAGGTATCCGATTTCGAAACCGTTTCGACAGCATGGAAATCGAAATTTATGGAAATTTTGACAGAAATTTCGATAAATGCAATCGTGCCCGTTTTGACGCCAAAATGAATGAATAAATTAATGAAATTTTACAGGTGTGATCTCTACACCTAAATGCATCATTTTATGCAATAAAATTTTATGTGGGGGTAGGTTAACAAAAGTCTCCAAATTTTGTGAAAAATCGGCGATTTTTCACGATGTTATAGGCTCCCGAATATTCATCACGATTAATACGCCAATCGCCGATTTTTCACGACTTTTCACGATTAATCCCGCTTTTTCGCGATTTATACGATTTTTTACGATTCTTCATGACTTTTCACGATTTTTCAGGATTTTTCTCTTTCAAGTTGCTTGCTCTTTTTTTTACCAAACCACGTATACAAAATTCCTAACACACTAAACCTCAAAGCCCCCACTCCTCTGGACAGTTCATGTTATTTCTCAACTATTTTTTACTTCTTTTCCTACATTTTTACTCACTAAGATTGTATGTCTTGTGGCCGTGACAGTTACATGCATCATATACGTATTTACATACATACATTTATCTATATATATACACATGCATACATGCATATATATGCATATATATATATATATATATATATATATATATATGTATATACTTATATTGCCGACTTATTCTCGATTATTTCCGAATAGTTGACCGAACTTTGACCGAAATTTAACGATCTTTTCACGACTTTTCTCGATTTTTTCCGAATTCCGATTTTTTCCAGCCAGCCGAAAAGTTGCCGAATCCCGAACTTGTTACTATGGGTTAGGGAGGGGGTTCTTCATGTGGGAGTTAAGGGAACTGTCCCGTTTCTTGAGGATTTCGATGACAAAATGTAGGAATTAAGTTATGCAATTTTGTAAGTATGAGCTATATACATGCATGTACTTGTTTGTGTTATAATATCAAATATTGGATATGTAGGGCATCCCACACATTTTACTTGGGTTTATAGTTTGTTGCTGATATTGACTCAATAGTCAACCATTTCATTTGTCCCAAGAATACTAGTGCAATGTTTCCAAGCTAAGTCGTCATTTATTGGTGTGGTTGGCTTCCTAGCACCCTCATTGTCTAATAAATCACCACTAGGATAAACGTCATCCACATTGCAGAAACTAAAATATCATGCATCCCATAAGTAATTAATAATTTGAATAGCAAATATTAGGGAAATGCAATGCAATTATGATATACTATAAGTATATACTATGTATGAGTACTAAATGGTGAAATGACCCCACTCCCCCTTTGCTCCTCTTAAAAAATCAACAATAACAAGGATTGCAATTATCGAAATTTTCATCGAAATTTGGCGAAATTCATCGAAATGTGACGAAATTCATCGAAATCGTCGAAATTTGGCGAAACTCATCGAAATCATCGAAATCGAAACAGTCGCACGTTTCGGTACCTGATAGCATCGAAATCAAAATTTCGAGCGAAATTTTGATGATTTCGACGAAACCTCGTTCCATGGTCTTAACGTGTAACCTGGGGACCTTAATATTGTTGGATCCTAGATAGGTGACTTAGATGCTCTAGAGGGGGGGTGAATTGAGCTGAAAGCACTTAAACAAAATTCATTAAACCTTCAAAATATATGACAAGATAAGGTTGCTAAATAGGTCATTTGAGTGCAACTAAAACATGCATAGCAAGGATAAGAGAGATTGAACATACACATGTAGACAAGCTATTTAGAGTGGTTCCACACTTCAAACTAGAAGTGTGTCAGTCCACTTGCCTAGAGAGGTCAACCTCTAGGACTTCCAACCATTGCACTCTTATATTCATTCATAAGACATACAATACATGACCCAACAAAGGACTTACCTATCCAATACAAAAAGTCTTCAACCTCACCAAGGACTTACCCACTTTGCAAGAGTCTTCGGCCTTCTCCAAGGACTTACCCACTCTTGCACAAGTCTTCGGCCTTGTAGGAATTACCCACTCTTCTTGGATCTTCTGCCTTTGACTTCACCTTCACTCGGAGAAGCTTCTTCCATCAAGGTCTTACCCACTTGAGCTTGAGTCTTCAGCCTTCTCCAAGGACTTACCCACTCTAGCTCCAAGTCTTCAGCCTTGATCTTTACCAAGGGACGCCTTCCCTTGTTCTTCTTCACCTCTCTTGAACAAGAGAGAGAACCTTCATCTTCATGCTTGAAATGATAGAAGGGAGGTGGTGGAAGAGAGAGCCTTACAAGATATACAAATAGTACTAGCTCTCTTACAGATTTCCTACTCACTCTAATAGATGTAGCAAGTGATTAAGCTTAGAGAGAGAGAGGAGGCTGTAGGAAGCACTCAACTATAGAATAGGAACCTCATAAAGAGTTTGCAATGAATGCTCATCTTGGAATGAAGCCCAAGGGGTCCTATTTATAGCTGGGGATGCCTCTTAGCCTTTGGGAACACTTAAGAACGAAAACTAGCCGTTTTGTGGCTTGCAACAGATCTATTTTCACTTGTTGCAACTCCACAACGGCTAGTAGCACTTTTCTGCACTTTTCCGTACAGTGCATTCGGTCGAGTTTATATGAGTGTAACTGGACCGATCAAGTAAACGACAAGGCCGATACTCAAGTGATCGGTCGAGTTTGTCCTGACAAAACTGGACCGACCATTAGAAATCGAACTGGTCATTTACTGGATCGGTCGAGTTCTGTGAAAACAAAACTCGACCGATGCAATCTCCAGAAAATCGATCAAGACTGATCGGTTGAGTTTCAGGCCATGAAACTCGACCGACACTGCAGCTGTGATCCATTTTCTAAGTTGCATCTAAAGTGCTCTAATATTCGATCTAAGTGCTCCTGACATTTTTATAAGCTTAATTACAAGTCATACAATCATTACAAGTGATTTACAACATGATTTTAAAGGATTTACATCATATTACAAAAAGGTGCACTTGTATGACTTTGACTTGTCTTTTCTCCAATTTGATATGCGCAAGTTAGGGCATTTGGAGTGTGTCTATACCTAATCTGAAATCACTCAAGTAGAGGCATTAGACACCAATATGTGGAATGGTTAGTCATCATCAAAACAAGGGTTTAGTCAATTTAGACGTGAGTCAACATTGACCTAATTGACCTTGAGTCAACAAATATTACTAATTGAAACTAACCTCAATCTGCAGTGAGGTTGCCACATTCACTCTGAAGGTGGCTAAACAATGTTCGTAAATTGTGGCCCCATATCCTAGGTACTCGGGCGTAGTGCCCTAGCTAAAAGTTACTGACTCTATGTAAAGCAATTCCATAAAAGGTTGATACATTAAACTGAGTAAACTATGAAGAACTGAAATGAACTATGTACCGACAGACATTTCATTACTACGCCCCTAAAGTTGTTGGGATTGTACCATCCAAGTGAAAGCCACTACTACGTGACTTACCATACAAGTCTTAAGGTGTAACCTGAGGACCTTAAGGGTACTAACTGAAACTAACCTCAGTGTGACACAACATAGTGAGGTTTCCACATCCGGCCTGAAGGTGGCTAAAGAACGTCTGTAGATTGTGGCGCCATATTCTGAGTACTTAGAAGGGGTGCCCCGGCTAAAAGTCACTGACTCTATGTAAAGCGGGGCCACAAAAGGCTGATACAGTGAACAGAGTTAAGTATGGAGTGCTGAATTGAATGTATACCGGTATGGTACCTAAATATTAGTGTTGGGCCCCTCCTAACTCTGGGAAACAAATGTGACTACAGGTTTTTCCGCGAAAAAGTCACTTTGAGTGATACTCTTGAGGTAAACCAGTCAATCACTTGTTTCACCCTTTTCTGTACAGATCTTTAGGAAAACAATCTTATGATGTTTAAGACAACGATTACTAAATTTTCTCTTGTTTATCTCTCTTAAGATGATATCTTAGTTCTATGTATTTCACTAACTCACTCTACTATTCGAATGAATTTACTGAAATATACTAAACTAGGGTTTCACATTGTTTACAAACATATACCATATATATTAATTACTTGTATGGAAACCCCAAATAGCACATTCATAGCTAGTACAATCAACAATAGCATAATGGAAATCATTGCAACACTTATAGCATAATGGAAATCGTTGCAACATTTATCTCTAATTGACTATGCTGCAGTTTTGTATACCTGAAAATCTTTACTTTTGACATTCTTTGAAAATTGTCAAACAATTCTCTATATATTCTACTAGACTAGAATTATTCATTTCCACTGTTATTTTATCAATCAATCACTACTTTAATTATTAATTTCAAATTTCCATATGTCCTGTATGTGAAAAAATCAGTCCTTCAGCTCACTGACATTCATCAATGGAAGTAGAAGATTTGAAAAATGGAGTTTTTTGGATGCAAATCTAATTGTATATTGAAATAATTAGTAACATGTATATCACCTACTAGCTAATTCAGATCCAAAGATTTGCTCCTTTGAAAATCACCAAATCATTCTCAAGAAAAGATCTACTGTTAAAGGAACATGACATGCTCTTGACTCCTTAAATCCAAGGTTGTCTAGGCGGCCAGGCAGCCGAGAGTTGCCCAGGGCGTCCAAACAACGTAGGCGGAGGAAAAAAACATAGTTACATATATATATATATTACAGTTATGTTTCTAGGTTTTTTTTTCCATTTATATGCTTATATATTACAGTTACATATATATAATCATATATACATAGTTATATATCCTATGTGAACTGAAGTCCATATATATATGAAACATCTAATAACTTATTCACATATGATTATTTTGATTCTCATATAATCAAGGAAAAAAAAACCAAATGGCACAGTTTGATAAAATAATTCCGGGAATAGCACATCCGTGAAAATAATTCCCAAACTAGACCACTTTTCTAAGAAAACGCCACTTGAATTGGCGTTTTTCTGATGGAGGTTGTGAAAACGCCACTGTAATTGGAGCTTTTAATAAAAAAAAGCAAAGCAAAAAGGCCAAAAGAGTTGGCGTTTTCACCCAAAAGTGTTGGGTGAAAGCGCTGACTTTCTTTGCGTTTTTGCTTTGTTTTTGTTTTTTTAATTATTTTTTAATTTTGATTGAAAGCTCCAAATGCAGTGGCGTTTTCACAATTTTGATCAGAAAAACGCCAATTCAAATGGCGTTTTATCAGAAAAGTGGGCTACTTTGGGAATTATTTTCGTGGAGGTGCTATTCCCGGAATTATTTATATCAAACTGTGCCATTTTGTTTTTTTTCTCCCTATAATAAAGGTATCAAATGGGTTGTTTCTAGCTACTTTAATTTCTATTCACTTGTATCTAAACAAACATGAAATAGGGATATGTTAAATGACTTGATAGGGTTGTCATATATTATTTTTGAAAACTAGTCAGATTTATGATATCAAACAATAACCTGTCGTATTCTCTACTGCATATTCAAATTTAAATACAATTACTAAACTAATTAGTCCGACTAAGTTTGGCATGAATAGTCCCTTTGATTTTAGTTAATGAAAAATATAAACATGGTTGCAGATATCATATTTTTACTAAATTAAGATTTAAGGTATCAAGAGTTTTTTTTAATAAAGTACACTTGCTCATGCTCAAGTAGGCCCACTAAAGTGCCTAGACAGACCACCTAGACACCCAAATGCCATCAAATCTGCCCAGGCCACCCAAATGCCTAACCAGACCAGGCACCCAGGAGCCAGGGTCTGGGTAGCCGCCTAAACAACCATGCTTAATCAAGAACTGGATCCAGGGGAAAAGAGAAGAGATTAGAGAGAGTATACTAGGGTAGTTACTACTGTAATAGTAGTAAATCAAACTGAAAGTAGCCACTAACAACTTATCTAACCCTAGGTTTGAATCAAATCAAGAACTTGCAATTGAAACTAAGTAATAAAATTCCTTTACAGAAGCGCATGGAACAAATCAGACTGCCAACCCCTTCTGGATGGTGAAATTGTGGAACTTCCCCTTTAGCAAAACTGTTCTGGTCTTCCCCCAAAAATCACCCTAACTTGGAATTTAGGATTCAGACATGCTGAAGTAGGTCTGGAATGAGTTAAGGATCCAATTTGACATATAAGGACGATTTGTAGCTTAGTGTCACTCATTCAACCTCATTCCAGTCGCCTGCCTACAGATAGTTAGTTAGCCGACTTCTGTAATAGTAAGTCGACTAATGCAAGTCAACAAGTTAAACTTAAGCACGAACCAATCTAACTCATCTCACTAAACAAAAAGCTTACATCAATTAGATGAGATTTGTGGATAGTCGGTTCAATAAATTAGGCTGATTTAATAACATCTGATGCTACAACTCAGTATGGTTCTGGTAGTCGACCCCTGATAGTCGGTTGGACTTCTGTGTTAGTCGACGGACTACTCAAAGTCACAACTAGAATCTCAAACTGATCTCCACAAATTAGTTCTCCCTCTCCAACCGTACTAATCAACCTAATTTTGCCATAGGTCGGCTAAATACTCTTTGAATCTCAAGCAACTACAAATGCTTATAAATGCATTGGAATATGATATAATCCCACACTGGCATACTGGTATTCCTAAGTGTTGTAGGAGAACTATATCACTTTCTCACGGATCCCATAATTTCCATACATCAATTGTATAAGTACATATTCATGCCATTCATTAATTCAATTTAGGGCTTAATTATGATCTATTAGCTCAACTAGTGATTTCCTTGTCTGTCTATCAGATATTACTTCGATATGAACTCAGTTATACTCAATTAGGGTTTACGATGCTTAACTATCTGAAAATAGGGTTTTACCTCAAACCCTAGTTATTACTGGCATATATACTTCTAACAAGCTGCTAAACTGAACTTACTATTTCTTAAACCCTGGATTTCTAACTAAGATAAACCAAGGTTGTAACAACTAGTGTCTAGTCTTGTGCAAAGAAGAGGTGAGGTAGACATCGACTTGTAGATCGGAGGGCTGAGATTAAACAAGGTTAGGTGAATGGGTGGCTGAGGAAAACTAGATAGGGAAAAGAAGGAAAAGTTGGGTTCCTGAAACCAATCAGAAAATCTACATGTTGTATAAGTAGATCCAATGTTTAAAATAAAATGTAATTTGGATTAAATCCAAACAAGACTGTTCATTAGGATTTTATGTGTTATCTTTCCCCATTTTAGTTGAGGTATCAAAATAACGCTTTTTAGTTTTTAGAGTCAAACATTGACCATTACTATATTAAGCTTTCAAACGCTATTATGGAATTGGCTTTTGATTTACAGAAACTACACTTGTTATTTGCTAAATCTAGTTGAACACTTTTTGGTTTTTCGTAATGAAATAGATTGTTCTCTTTCTTCCTATAGATATTTAATGGGGAGTAATTACTGCTTTTTTTTGGCAAATTGCTGTACTAGTGATCATGATTATTTTAATTGGATGTTAGTCTCTTGGTCCTATTGTAATGACCCCGCCTCCCAGTAACCCCCAATTAAGGGAGACCAAGAGGTCAGAGCCGTTATCCCAATTCCCGGATCAAAGGTTCGACAAATAATCAATAATAATTATCAAATTCTACCAAGCTAAACTGAAATCTGGTGTAAAAACTTTGCATACCTTTTGAAGAAAAAACTTGGATATCTACTTCTGGAGTCTATTCTAACTAATCCTCCTTTCTACTTTAATTCTTATTTAATTCCACATATGCCACTTTACTGTTTGTCCTTTTCAAACTTGTACCTAAAACGCCGACAAACAAAATGTCAGTCAGCATAAATGAATATGCTGGTATGTGGGGGAAACAATAATCGTGCAACTATGATAACAATGTAATCAACCAAATATCATTTAACAGCTAAGATTACGTCTTAAGCAATACTACTCAATCCTTACCTATCCCCTATCTCTGTGTTGTCCCTGCAGTGGACTTGGATACTACCTCTCTCACATGGTAGATCCTTACCCCATGGCCCTACCTCATAGGTAGCCAATACTTAGGGATATGGAGTCGCATGGCCCTACCCAAAGGTAGCCCAATCCCTGACTCAAGGTGACTTGATGGACCTACCCCTTTGGTAGCCATGTATTAAGTCATCCAATGACCTGATGGACCTACCCCATAGGTAGCCATGTACTAGGTCAATCTATCAAGCTACAGAGGGGACTAGGATCTGAGCTAGTAGGCACATATCTTAGGTGATAGTCATATCCATATTATAGTTTGCATGAATTAAATTCATCCAACAGTTTAATTCAAGTCACCGATGAAAACTTCGGAAATCCTCGGAAAACTAATTCGAGATATTTATAAGCGTAACCACATACCTGTCAGACTGATTTGAGACAGAATTAATCCAATCAATGCAAGAAATCCAATAGGCAAGCAAGCACACAAAGAGATCCTGAAATATGCATATAATTTCCTATCATTGACCATGCCATCAAGATCTATTAAACCTAGCTTGCTTCCTAGGGTTTCTAGTCCACTTTTAGGGTTTCCATCGCGATTAGGGTTTCATTTAATTTTTACTATTTTAAACCCTAATTTTATACAATTATTCACAAACCCTAATTATCTCATCTACTCTTCACGAAAGACATTAAGGTTACCTTCTAACAACATATAGCCCTAATTTCGGATTAAAAGACACAATCAAAAGTCCATTAAATCTATTATGCCTCTTATACATTAAAACTACCATTTTTATCCTATTTAATTCATGACAAGATCATTAGGCCCAATTATCATCTTTGGTTCCTTCCGGATTAACAACTCATAGTTCATTATGACTTTTTTATCATTAATTCCACCTTTATCCATTAGAAAACCCTAATTACTATATTAAGGGTATTTATCCACAATTAGGAACTTTTATACTCGAATTAGCTTAGAACCATCATATCTCAGCTTATTCATGAATTTGAACTATTAGAGTCATTAAGAGTCATAACTAACAACATTAGGGTTTCAAGGCCCATTAAAGCTCATTTATGTACATGAAACTCTAAATTAAACCAATTACGTGCAAAGTTCATCCTTTTTGATCTTAATGCATCTTTTTATAATTAACATGTTAATATCAACTTTAATCCTCCATAAAACCCTTCTAAATACATTAATCATCTCAAAATAGGGTTTCTTAATCATTAATAAATTCAGGTTGATAACTTCCATTACTTTTCGAATTGCAAGAGGAATTAGCTTCTAAATCTATTTTTAATGAATTCCTCGCATTTTTCTGAGCAAGATTCATATTTTATACGGATTCATCCGAGCTACCAATAAAAAGATACGATTTTTGCAATAATTTCTTACTTGGACCAATCAGAGGCCGACACGTCGGCCAACTCATGCAACATAGTTCGCTGGTTTGGAAATATAACGGATTTACGTTCTTGCCCTCGTTTAAGTGGTCGGCGCTTCAGCCCGCGGAGGGGCATTTTCGTCCAACGTCCAGGCCTTCTGCCTCGCGAATTTCCTTCCGCTGCTGCTAGGTCTGGGGTTGAACGCGGCCCGGCCGCTGCTCCCCGGACCTCGACGACCACTAGGGGTGGTTCCCCTGCCTCCACCGTGCCTCCACGCACAGGGAGGTGCCCTTGGGTCGCGGCTAGGGCGGCCGAGTCGAGCCTCCTTGGTCTGCAACCGCGGCCGGCCTGCAACCCTCCTGTCGGCGTTGCGCAGGTCCTAGGGCCAAGAGACGGTGACCGAGCTTCTCTCCAGTGACATGGGAGCATCGTGCCCCCATCATACTCCCGTCCAAGGCTCCACATCGCTCCGGGGTCGCATTATCCCCCATGGTTAGGGTTTTGAACGAAAAGAAGAAGAAGAAGAAGGAGAAGAGAGAGAGAGAGAAACGTGTGGGATCTCCTTGGGCTTGGCCATGGGCTCTACCCTTATATAGGGGAGGGTAACGAAGCCCTAGGATGGCTATCCATGAGTTAATAAGTTCTTTTCCCAATAGGAACCCAAGTTCCTTAATTAAGAAGCAAACTTCTCTCTCCTAATTATCTTCTTAATAAACTATATACTTTGGATGTTTAGGAATTCGAAAATCCTCTCTCTTATTCTCTTTATGCTTGCCTTTTAATCCATTGGTACGAGTTTATATTTCCTTTTAGTAGAAAATACCTCCTTTTTAACATTGCCACAAAATCCATTAATTTTGTATGACATTATCCTCTTATTTTGTATCATTGGTATTTTCTCTTTCTTTTTCTCCATTGGAGCTCCTTGGACCCCAAGAAACTCTAATATTTCGAAATCCTTTCTAGAGGATACTCATTATCCTTCTAGATGCATCTATATCCATAATTTCTTATTATTTTACTTTTTCTTTATTAAAATATCTATTTTTGAGGATTTCTCTTTACCTCTCTTTTTATTTTCCTTATTAAAATTCCTTTTAACATTAGGAACCTTATGGATACGAAAATCCACCAAAGATAACTCAATCATACCTCTTTCCACTTATTTCCCATATTTTATCATTGTTTTTAATTTCTTTCTTAATAAAGAAATATTTAATTGATCTTTTCTTTTCTTGTTGCATTATCTTTGCAACTTTGGACTCCTTGGGACCCAAGGAACCCAAGAGGCACGAAATCCAACTTTGGATAACATTCCTTTGCCTTTTAGAGGTTTCTACATCTTTCTTTTCTCCATTTTCTTATTTACTCAAATAATGGAGTTTCTTTTGTCTTTTCCTTGTTATTGGGCCCAATAGCCAATAAAGCCCACAAAACAACCAAGGCTATTGTAAACGAAATCTATTTATTCAAAACAAATTATATCGTTATTTGTTCAAATATCTCTAATAGGAGAAATTATATTTCTCACCAAAATAACCCAAAAATTGGGGTTGTAACACCTATGATCTCCAACCTTTCCAAAGTTGGATCCTTGATATATTTTTAGGCACAAACTCTTATGGAAACAATACATTTTAATTTTAAACAACTCATGACTAAATTTTTGGACTTGTTTAACACTTTTACTTTGAATAAATTATAATTAACCATTTACTATTTTAGATTTAAGGCTAAGTTACCAAAATCGATCTACCACTTAATCTAGTCAAAGTCTTTACTTGGCTAAGAAGTGAGAGCAACTAAGGCATTAGATACTAAGATAAATCTCATGATTTATTAAATTCAATGAGAGAAAATCTGTAATTTGCCACGTATGCTTGTGTTGGCTGCCCATGCCTTTGTTAGCCGCCCATAGTTCATGCCTCTTATGTTATCTCCTACATGTTGGGTTGCCATCCTACGCTAGTGCTTCTTGCCTGCCTTTAACTTGCTTGGAGGTTGACCTCCTTCCACTGCTTCCTGCTGTCTCTCGCTTTGACCCCTTCTCTAGGTTGTTGCAAAATTTTCCACTAGCTCTAGAAGCATAGATCAAAGCAAGCACAAGCAACACTAATTCTAGGCAGCCATATTGGGAACTTAAGGTGGCGCCACAACTTTTAGAGACACAACCTACTTGAGGGCCCACCACCTCGTCTCCTTCGAGGATGCTTGTCGCCTTTTGGATAGCAACCTACGGGCCAGCTGTTGCCAGCATAACGCAACTGGATCGGTTCATTAAACTGCTTGTCAGCTGGAGCCCTTTGATTATTGCTTCTCCAAACCATCTTAACCGCCAACATCCATACCAACACAGTTGACTTTAGGTGCAAAACCTGTAGCTGTTGCCCTCAGTCAACGGCGTTACTAGTCCCAACCTTGCCTCTAAGATGTCCATGGAGTTGCTTCACCATGAAGATTTTACATGCATATGAAATTCTGAGGCTGGGGATCATAGATCTGACCTAGGCCTAAGCGTTGTTGTGAAAAGAATTATGCGTTGTACTGGAGTCTAGCGAACATAGTATCTTTTAGATCATCTATGCGGTATGCGGGAATATATCTGGTTTTGAATTTTTATATAGTAACTTCAGTTTATATTTATATGAATTTACATATTGACCATATCAAAATATGAAAGTGAACAATAAGAAATGTAGATATAACTAGAATCAAAACTACATTTAGAATGTTAACTAAGCATATACATAAACATGAAACTGATAACAGAGTCATCGAAATTTAGCTTAGCGTATAAGACAATCATAATAATGTCCTTTAGGTACAAAACAACAACTACAAGCACTAAATAAAAATGCATCTCATGTCTCAATCATACAACATTGATAGTACATTGGCATAATGGCATAAAAAATCTAATCAAGGTAGCCGTCTTCCTTGAGTTCCGTAAAGATAGGCTCATCATCGTCATCATCATCATCTTCATCATCCTTGTTAGGCTCGTCATCGTCATCGTCGTCGTCATCATCATCATCATCATCATCATCATCCTTGTTGTCTTTGTCGTCAGACAAGTCCTGTAGAACATCACCCTTTTGTAGCAATGATGTAGAAGTAGAAGACTCTGCAACATGTCTGTGTGCATGGGTAGCCCTACGACGTAGAACATCATCAACTCCTTCCGCATCCACTACATTGTCACTTCTTAGGAGTACTCTATTAAGTTGTTTTAGTCTATTTGTAATATGGGCCCAATTGTGTATCGACCCATTAGGGTTTCTCTTATGTCTGTATGCTTCCCCTAATCCTATATATAGGAAAGGGGGGCCCTTCATATCAATAAGAAAAATCTACTTGTAAGGGGATTTCCCATCTTACCGCTTTTCGACATGGTACTAGAGTAGGATTTCCTATGCCACCCTAAACCTTGAGAGAGAGAGAGAGAGAGCGCCAAGGAGAGCTGCCTCCCTTGCGGGCGGCTGCTGCCGCTAGGCGTTGCTTGGCTGCCCGCGAGGATCTCTCATCCCTGCATCTTCTTGGAGTCGTCTTCTTCGAGTCGTCTCCATCTTCAATAAAAATCATCTTTTGAAGTTGTTGGTACCAGATGTACAAGGGCCGCCATGCCTCCGTCAATTTTTCTTGGCTAATGGAGCCTCCGCTATTCTATTTCCCGCCATCATTACAAATCTACACTGCCATTATCTACTCCGCCGCCAATCTAATCCATGCTGTCACCTTTGAGATCTTATCCAAATCTTAGATAAAGGTCTCCCCTTTCTGTTGATATTGGGAACACATCATCCCTATATTGCTGTGTTGGAAATCCGAAAGGATTTCCCCTTCTTTTGCTGTTGTCTTTGGGGTTTTTCTACTGCTGCTCGCTCGCCACTAACATGGCGTGTTTGCGGATATTTGCTTCGTTCGCAACTTTGTTCAAAAATCTGCCCGTGATGACACGACATGTTGCCTGCACTATGACACGACGTGTCGCCTAAAGACACAGGGTGTCACTTGCGTTCTGCTTTGAGATTCTGTCAACTGACACGACGTGTCACGGTACGACACGACGTGTCACATGCTTCCTGTCGACACCGACTTTTGCTACTGTGGTATCAGACACGTCGCGTTTCTTCATTGACATGACGTGTCACCTGCTACTGCTTATTACGATCTCACATTCTGTCAACTGACACGACATGTCACTGTACGACACGACGTGTAGCCTGCTTTTTGCCGGCGCTGACTTCTATTGGTGCATCTACTGATGCACAACACAACATGTCTCTTCATCGACACGACGTGTCAACTGCTACTGCTGATATTACTTGGGGTGCTTCACTATCTACAATGATTCTGTTACACACGAATGTTATAAATGATGATCCCCTTCTTTATCCTTACCAACAACAATTATCTTCTTTTTCAACACTTTTATTACCGTCTTTTGTTGTTTCACACCCTTACCCTTCCTATCCCTAAATACCTTTTGCCTATCTCCTCAATACTTGTTCCATCCCCGTATACATATTTAAGATGGTAATATCAGATCCTACAAATTTTTGTCCTTGTCAACTTTTTTTTTGGATCGTAAAAAGATCCATTTATTTTTTCTTTCCGAATCTATGTAATCGGGTCATGTTGCACCTTGACTCGAGTTGTCGGTTACCTCCACATATTTGCTTACATAAACCCTACCTCTACCATATTTTTTGACTCTCCACCCCAACCACTCTCTTGACTCTTTTTGTGGTTGGCGTGAGTGGGAGAATAGAGGATGATGAATAGAGGGAAGAAATGAGATGAAGAGATAAAGAGAAATGAAGAAGACTTCAGTTCTACTGCTATATGGATCTTCATGCTACTTTTACTACTGCTACGAAGTGTTATTTTGCTGTTATATGGACCCGTTTGCTGCGTGTGTAGCTAAATCATCATCATCTCGCCTGCTGCTATGAAGTTATCTACTTGTTTTATTTGTTGACTGATTATTGCTGCTACTTTACTAGTGCTATCTATTGCTAATTTTCTGTCCGCCGACGTCATTGTTGCTACTTGTGCTATGATTAGCAAATTTTACTTGCTGTTTTGTGCTTTTGCACCATCTGCTGTCCGTGCTCTGTTTGCACGTTGACCCTTTGTGTTTGCCTTGTACATGTTTGCTACTGCTGCTGCTATGACCCATCATTTTTTGGGGACTGTGACCCAACACTTTGTGGACTGTGACGTTTGCTACTAGGATAGAAAATGTATGATGAGATAATGATGGCATCTTTGGTGACTTACATGCGTATGACAGAGCTTCATGCTTTTCTGCTATTGTTGTTCATCTTGGAGTCTTTTTGCTACTTTCTACTTCAGGCGCAATGGTCTTTCATCCGGCTACGTTATCTATTTTCTGCGACTGTGTTCTAGCACTCTCTGGCTTGTTCGTGCCTTGTGCATGTTGACTCCTTTCTTTTCCATGCCTTTTATGCACATTGACTTTTGCTACTGTGTTCCAGCACTCTCTGACTTGTTCGTGCCTTGAGCATGTTGATATTTTTCTTTTCCATGCCTTGCATGCACGTTTTCTGCTGCTTCTTGTGTTATAACATTCGCTGGTCTATTTGTTGACGATAGTGACTGTGATGAAGACCATGATGCCCACCCATTGATGTTTAATCTGCTCCATATGCTAATTCACACTAATCAAGAAGCTCTTGCTACCTTCTTTTGGATTGTCTGCTTGAGGGGGAGTATTTGAGTGCTTGAGTGATTTGTTGTAACATTGAGAGGGAGAAATTCTTGTAGTCTATCTGTATGTTTGCAAGATGACTTGGGATTAGAGAGTCTATTTACTTAAGTTGTTTTAGTCTATTTGTAATATGGGCCCAATTGTGTATTGGCCCATTAGTGTTTGTCTTGTGTTTGTATGCTTTCCCGTGATCCTATATCTAAGAAAGGGGGGCTGCCTCCTATCAATAAGAAAAACCTACACGTTAGGGGATTTCCCCCATCATATGTTCTTTTCCACAAGGAGAGGATCTTCGGCCTTCCACTCCCATTCTCTTATGGCTTGGCTTAAACTGCATATAGAGCAACTCATTAAGTCTTTGGGCCCCATTTTTATCTCTTCATAGTGTGGATCTAACATTTTAAAACATGGATTAATTAATCAAATTAACTTAAATACAAGTGTTAACTACCCCTCCTAATGTACTCCAGTTCCCCTCACAACTAGATGAGGAAGTTCAGAATTTGGACGACCATCTCTTGCAAATGTGGTGCTTCTCCATGCACACACCTCAATTAGCTACTTAGAGATTTAATTTTTGAGTTAGAAAATATAAAATCCTAATAATCAAAAGAAAGTGAAGTTCATATAGCCGTTTTGTAATCCTAATCATTGACCAACCAAGTCTTAAAGCTAATGGCTTTTCAAACGAGCCAAGCTTCATCATATAGGACACCAACTATGTCCTAATGATCTCATCTTAGAAATGAATATCAGTGAAATGATCTCACTACACTTTATCAAGCCATCCATCAACTCATGATTTTTAATCTCATCTTGATCCTTGTAGAAGTGGAAGGATTAGATAGTAGATGGCCTTGCAGAGGAGGGTATTAATGCACTATCTATCTGTCTTTGGATTTGAAGAAAAAGGCATTGGTAAAAGGATTCTAGGAGACTTCAACTCCCTTTAAGTGGGCCATAATCTTTTTTTTGGCTGCTTAATCCTTCATCTACAAATCCCATAGAAGGTTTTCAACCATCATCAACGATTCCAGATCAAAGGTGTGTACACTTCAATGTCAATGCAACGTGATTCCAAAGTGTTGTGCCAAGATAGCCACTCTTGCTTTTGCATCTCTTGTGGTCTTAAACCACTTACAATGGCTTCTTCATCAGAGAACATAAGCCTCAACTTATCTTTCTTGTCCAGGAGACTCTACAATGTCAAGAAAGAATTGCAATTCACAAAATCTCCCCTTTTCGGTGAACTTGCATATCAAACTTAGAGTTTACTGTGAGAATGAATAGAGGTAATCAATTCCCTTCCCTTCTTTATGGTGGTCTTCATCCTATGGTCCTTGCCAAAGTCCTCAAGAATCAGACCAATAACATGAGCCACTCATGATGTTAATGAGTTTGAGGATATTCATCACCCAATATCCGTCAACAATTGACAATATGTATTCACATGTGTGGGAATCAACAGAGGCATAGATTTCTTTGAGAAAGCAAGTGCCTACTTCACAATCCACTAACAAGTTCATCAAACTCCCTCTTCTATCACTCTAGGCATCTGTCATGATGGTACACCTATACCTAAACATCTCTTTAGCAGGTGAATATCAATTCTCGCTTTCTCAACCTTCACCCTAACTAGAGACTTGCTCACCTCATCATAAGATGGGGGCATGTAGTTCTTTCCCGATTGCCCGATCACCCATAGAAGAAAATGTCTCATGTCGACGCCATTTTGGTGGGCAAAATGTAAACTATATAAATTTTGATGGAAATATTGACGAATGCGCTCTTGGCACTTCAACACCAAGATGATATAATTAATTCATGAAACTTTACCAATTAACCTACTAGTACAAACTTGTTTATGCAATAATATGTCGTACTAGATATATATGTGCGTGTGTGTGCGGGGGGAGGGTCTCCTACATGTATCATGTATGACTGAAGGAAACGATTATTTTTATGGGATTTTGAAGTCAATTTTAATGGTAAAATTAATAAAGTCGTGATAGTTAGCAAACACAATATAGATTTAAAGATTAAAGAAAAAATTATGAAAAGAAATTATTTTCTAGGCAGTACACACTACATGAGGGTGTAAGAAATAAAGTTTTGATGGCAGTGCATTTTGATATCCGAAAGTCACAAGGACAAAATTTGTGTCAAAATTTTGAAAAAATGCTCGCACATTGACAAAAAGAAATTGTTGCATATTGCATTAAAAGAAATTCTAGATTGCTAAACCCACCTAGCAACATATTGCTTCACCCAATCTCTTTGTTTTTTGTGGAGCATCGTTTATCCTACTTGGCGCATTGACAAATCATGAGCTAGGAGTGGTGGTGTAGCAACATTCATCTTTCTCTTTCACCATAGTCATAGCAATGCTAATCTCTCGCACAACATCTAGTAACTCCATGTTCTGTCTGATTTCCTACTTAATAGATGATAAATTGCCATTTATGGGAGCCATAGCTATCTAGGCAGCTAGGCGGTGGCTTCCTGTACGGGGGAGCCTAGCTGCCTAGACGACTAGGCGCCACTGCCCAGGCGTTCCATTATTTTTCTACTTTGGTTACATATTTACATATATATATTGATGTTTAATGTATACTTGACTAGGTATATCCATATTCGTTTTGTCAACTTAACAATCTAAATTTACCTATATTACACTTATAATGACCTAAAGTGGATCTAACTTAACCTAATTTTACAAAAAGGTCTGAATTTGACCTAATTTGACCCAAATGAAACACAAAATTACCTATTATGTCCTACAATGAGCTTATGTAACCAATATGACATAATTCAGATTTGAACTAACCTAATTTTGCACCAAAATAACCCAATCTAAGCCTAAATAGCCCTAGATACCTTCCCAAATCACACGGAGCCTAGGCACCTAGAGTTGGCATCTTTTCCAGAGCCTAGCCCGCCTAGGGGGAGCCTTAATAACTCTGATGTGAGCCAAATGTTTCTCAAGTGAGTTCACACCCTTTGATCTCTACAATTTTTTTTTGCAGACAATGCCCATCAAGTGGTTTCTTTCTCCATCACAACTTTCCTTTAGGTGAACAAATAACCCAACTAGAGTTCTTATCCTTGAGGAATCTTTATTTCGGTGTCAGATCAGTTGATCTAGGTGGAATGCAACATGAATGGAGTGTGTATGGTGATTGAGTCTTAGTCCCAAATGCGCTGATCCAAGACACTATAATTTCACTAGAGACAATATATAAACATCCCACCAAACAAAGTAACACTCAACATTGAATCATTACGAAAAATTGTGGAGGTCACAAACCTCGAACATCAGTAAAGAAAGAAATTGGGAATCAACCATACATTAAAGCCCTAGTCAATTAGCATCAAGACTAATTTGAAAAGAGATCAGTCATGCAGATATAAATTAATTAAAATGATCAATAACTGTATTGAAATGAATAGATAAAGGCCCAACCAATTATCATCTCAATAATATATTTGATGATTAAAGGTTAATTATAATTGTTTTCGTTGGAAGAATAGGTAGAAAAGATGATTCACTATTTAGAACGTGACATGATTTTCATTTAGAAGAAAAGGGGGATTAAGAGAATTGTAAGAATGAAAATTGAAGAGAAGTTTAGAAGAGAAGGAATTAGAAGAAATTGATAAGAATCGATAGGGGTCCAAAAAAGGACAATGATAAACTTATTCATGTCATATAGTTGTAAGAATAGAGGAGAAGATGATTTACTGTTTAGAAGATGATTAGTAGGCAGATAAGATAATTGTAAGAATATGCTGAAATTTGAGATGGAAGAGAAGTTTAGAATAAAAAGAATTAGAAAAAATAGATAAAATAAAAAAATGGGGGATTGAAAAAGACAACATCACAACAATAGACTTGACGTCTTGTTTGTTTAAGAATTGTGAATTAAGTAAAGTGGAGATAGAAGCGAACAAAACCGGATTATCAAGTGAAAGTAGGTGGAATATTAGACAGAAGATAAACTAGACATTGGAGGAGAAAAATAGTACACAATGGAGATGGATAAAGTTTTTCGGTGGAGGATTCTTTAGAGAGGAAACTTGGAGAACGTGAAAAAGGGAAAGGGAAAACATATGAAGAACAAGAGACTACTGTCACGATTGAGCAATTAGTCAAAAAAGAGGATATCATGGGATGAAGTGAACTGAATAAGATGATAAAAGAAAATTGAAATACCGGTCTATCAATTGATGTCAATGTGTGGAACATGTTCCTCGTCAGCTTCCAATCAACCAACCTCCGTCCTAAATTAGAGTTAGGGACGCAGTTGTCAGCAACTCTTCTCCAGTAGAGAGCCGACCGCAAGAGAAGCCAAAGCAGCAATCAACTTCAGAGGAGCACCACCTCCTTCCTTGGAATTGTAGGAAGCCTTGCAGTGAAGCTTCTAGAGTTGTCAAGTTCGAGGGTCAACATCGCAGTGAAGTTGTCGTTGGAGTGTCTAGGGTTGTGTATCGGGGGTTGGGGGGTCTAGGATTTGGGTTATCGGGTGTCTGGATTTAGGGGGTATTAGGGTTGTAAGTGGGGTTTTATTTTTTTCTCCCTTTAAGTTGGCTTGTTTAGAAAAGCGATGATTAAGCAGTTGCATAGGCAGGTAATAGACCACACAAGCGGACCTAGTTTGATTTGTGCTCCACTTTGATATATGCAGAGCAACTCTTTGATCGAACCTCTGAAGCGACCGCATATGTGGCCACACAACACAGTTTCTTGAATATTGGGCCCGAGTCCAAGAATGCAAGTGAGATATCGATATTATAGAAGTAAGCAAATGAGTAGGAATCCATGTCTCTAGCTTCAAGAAAAGAAAGTTACATGCACCTTCTACCTCTCCTCTCTAGCTCCAAGCTCAGGCTAGTGCAATGACTAGCAACAACTAAAAGTGTTGATTGTATAAAAATATTGACGATATGTTCCACAACATTCACTTTGGTAATATGTCACAAACATTGTGACGTGGCTTGTGTTATTGACTTGACTGGACCGACATGGAACAAAAGTTTGTCAAATATTAGGAAGTTGTCGAGTTCTTATGGATTTGGTTTATTGGGCCTTCTGATGTTCTTTTCCACAAAACTAGTGAAAAATGCCCAACTATGCTAACATTAAATTTCCTATTTTGTACTATATTTGAGAGAATAAAATGTGTCTTATATGTTCTTTGTTTCTCAATTTTATTTCTAATTTTGTTCTTGACATTCATATTTATTCCCTTGAATATCCATGTTTACGACCAATGTTTGTCAAAATCTCGCTCAAAATTTTGGTACCGATGACTATTAGGTATTGAGACGCTGGTAAAAAATACTTGCTAGGAACCGTTTTCGGGATTTTTGATGGAGCCTTGAAATTTTTTTTTGAAGTTTCGACGAAATGGTGTATTTTTTTGATAAAAAATGCCCATTTTGTCCACTTTTTGGCTAAAGTCGCAAATCACACCGAAAAACAAAGTTATGTTCCGAGAACAGGGTGGTACACGTCTGCTGCTTTTACTATATGACTCCTTGGTCTATTTGTGGCAAACAAGGTTATCTTTCTTCTCTTCCTAGTCTGATCTATCTCCCTCTTCTATTTCATTTAATTCATTCATTTCACCATTGAATTTGTCGTTGAATTCCCCACGGAAACAATTCAGTTTCCTTCATTCGCATTAGGAGACAACCTCCTATGTTTCCAATATGAAATATTATTGCATAAATAAGTAGATCTACACTAGTAGCTTGATTTGGTAAATTTCATTAATTATTTCGTTCATTTTTTGTTTAAACACCCATTGAAATTTCCTTCAATTTTTTTCATAAATTTATGTTTCTGTGCCCACCAAAATGGCATTGAAATCGACATTTTCTTTCTTGTTTATGAAAAAATTCCTTAGGCTTGACCGAAGTTAACTTACCGATGGGCAGCGATTTGAAAAGCGTGTGAAGCGTCCACTTAAGCGTGCAACAGGTACCTCCATAGAAATTTTACCCAAAGCGCGACTCTCAACGGTTTTACGTAAAGCGGCCGCTATCTGCCGCTTCACTCCGCAGAAATGGACCTGCCTTAGCGTCCCGCTTCAGGAATAAAGTGTCATTGTTATATTTATTAAAAAGAATTGAATAAAAAAACTAATCGTCGTCTTCCCGATACGATTCGGAGGCCGGAGGCAACAATGTCGCGTGCAATTGGATTTTTTGCTTGTTTGGTTCCAATTTGGAGGGGATCCCTTCGAATGGCTATGGCGTGTCGTCTCATCCATAAAAAGCGCAAGAACAGGTTCTCACGTAGTGACAAGAACCCATAGATTTTGGAGGCGTCGACCTGCTGTTCTTCCTCCGGAATAGATTCCTTTTTCTGTTTACTATGGGGATCCAAGCGACAGTATATGAAAAGCAGGAACTGCCATCATCCGTAGAAGCTATGGGACCTAGAAGGTACCACACATAATGTACAACGAGCAGTCCTTAACCCCCCTTTTGAAGACGTCAAGGTGAAGTAGAGCAGGCCACTGCCTACAATAGAGGGATTTTTGACAATTAAATCTATTGAGTTGGAATACTGTCAATGCTCCTTCACGATTTGTCGATGCTATCTAATTCTTACTTTGACTTTGCTGTCAATTGCTCTGCAGAATTTTTATGCTTTGTACATTTGTATATATATGACAATAAACTGTTTTATTGTTATATATTTGTATAAATTACTGTTTATTCCAGAAGCCGTATCTCTCTTGTGCTCTATAAATCCATATATCTGAAACTGTTTGTTTAATATTTATTAATATATTTTTAGAACAGAGAATTTCAGGCTTTATAGTACGCAATATATAGAACAGTCCCTGTTTACTTGGAATACTGCATTTTATATGTTGATTTTGGAACAGAGAATGAACTCAGTGCTGCATTATTCAATAATGTTAGAACATTGATTATTCTTCTAAATGCAGTTTACAATTACTGATTATATCAAGAATAGATTGTTCAACCTTCTATTGTACAGTTTAAAATTAATATTGTACCAATGTTTTAAAAAACGTTAAGCGTTAACCGTGCGGACAGCACCTTGTAACTGGTTAAGCGGTAAGTGGCCGATTAAGCGGCCGATTTTTGAAAAAACGGGTTTTAATTTCCTATATAATTTTATACAAAATTACATATATATGTATATAAATACTAATACTCTTTGGAACTTTTGTATATATCTAAAGATTCTAAACACTCTACCCAACAGTAAAAACACCCAATTAGTTTATAAGATAGCTATAAGACAATAATTATAGCCATAATATAATAAATAATAGATTTGACATAGACAAAATACCCCACATACATGATTCAGAAATATTTTTGCATCACATGTTTACATAGTTAAGCAGTAAACAATAGACTCATTATTGGATACCTTTCTAACTTATTGTTATACGTGCATATCATCAATTAGTCATACATTACAGCAGTACAATTAACCAAAGTATGCATTCTAAAATTAGATAATAGTTACATATATTTTACTTGTATAAATTACACTTTACAACAGTACCCTATTATCCCAACTTGCATACAAGTATGCATTCTATTAGACTAGGCTTATTATAGGATATTTAAGTTTAATATATTATAGTCAGTAATACTTGGGGCCATATAGTTTATATAAAGTTACAGGTTTACAGAAAAATTTACAAAAAAGGGACAAAAAATGACCAAAAAGCCGGAAAAAAGGGACAAAAAAACGGAACAAACGGGAAAAAAGGGGAAAAAATGGCCGATTAATTACAAAAAAAGTTAACCGGCGATTTTAGCAAAAATCGAACGGGCTGGGTGTTTGGCCGATTAATCGGCCGCTCAGCCCGTTTTTCATTGTACAGTTGTATATAACTATATATACATTTATCTTTCTTAAAAAACAAGGGACCACTTTTTAAAAAGCGCGCTTTATTCCGCTTCAAAGCCTGCTTCCCGCTTTCCTCTTCAAGGGGGTCAATTCGCACGCTTTGCGCTTTCCAAAACCTAGCGGATGGGGTTAGAGGCTCTGAAGTCAAATACTAAAAGTTTAGGATGCTACTCGTCTGACACACCGTCAGCAAACCTAAAGGTAGATTTGGAAACTAGTGCTATAAGAAAAGCTTGCTTTGGGCATGCTCAATCTGTTACAATGAAGTATTGCCAGCCACTAGCCACTCTTAAAGCTGTTGGTCTTGCCACATCTTGAGGATGCCGGATTGCAACCCAGATCAGCACCAACAAAACAATGCATAACCGTAAGGGTTCGCAACATCCATTGAACTAGTAGGATACGATGATGCTCTAGATGAGTTGAATATATGATTATCTGATCCCATACTGCAAATATAAGCAATGGAAACCAAATTTACAAATAGTTGGCAAAGACGGTTATTCATTTCCTGGTGAGTTCACATCTACAATATTACTGCATAAGGGAAACCAGTTGTGAAAGTTCATTGATACATGTTCATGCGGATATCTAAAAATGTGCACAAAGAAAATGCATACCTAAGCCCGCATTACAAAAAATATAACATGATAACAATAAGGTGGTTACCTTCGATCAATCTTTACTCTAAGCACTCCGTTATAAATGAAGTTGTATTCCATCTGGATATATGATGATAAAATTGAAATGTGTCTCAGGTTTAGTCTCTCCATTGTTTAGATCAGTGGTTGTATATTCATTGTAATTTTTTCTCTTCATTTAGCTTGCAATTTTCGAATTAGATTTGAACTTGATAGATTCTTCTTTGGTCAATACTTGGTCACATTATGTCTCACTCTTAGATATTTCACAGTATCTTATTTGTCAAATACTACATAGCATGCCAAGCTAAAGAACTCCAGATTATCTTTCTTTTGTTACATTTTGCTAATAGTTGCCCATGTGTTTGGTATCCTGACAGAATCGGCCTGCTGAGCTAATAGCGAAATTCCTCGATGAGAAACTCCGTGCTGGTAATAAGGGCACATCTGAGGAGGAGTTGGAGGGTACCCTTGACCGAGTTCTTGTTTTGTTCCGTTTCATTCAAGTAAATAGCTACACTTCACCCTTCTTTCCATCTCTGTACTTGCCCACCCTAATTGCTGCATCAAATGTAACACAGGGAAAAGATGTGTTCGAGGCATTTTATAAGAAAGACCTGGCAAAGCGACTTCTCTTGGGTAAAAGTGCCTCCATTGATGCTGAGAAATCAATGATCTCTAAAGTACTCTTCTGAATTATGCATATATGTCTTTTATTGCCTCTTGCTTATGCTTACTGGTTCACGTCACCATCTGAAGTGCATTTTACTTTCAGCTCAAGACTGAGTGTGGTAGCCAATTCACAAATAAGCTTGAAGGAATGTTCAAGGTTGGCATTACTGTTTTGATATTACCAAGTCATATTTTTTATTTATTCGGTAAAGATATATAATTATTGACTTTTGCCAAAGGCGTGTAATTATGAAAAATAAAATATGCATAGGGTCTTCTTAAACCCCTGCTTATGTTGGTAATGCTTGAAGCCATTCTGCTAAATAGAATATGCATATGTTATTGTCAGGTTCGTGGCAGATGTTTCATCTTGTACAATTAAATTTGTGGGAACCCTGAGGGTACTAGACATATATTTATTTTATGAATTCCTCATAAAAATGGTATAACTTAAAAACGAAACGTACAGTATCAAATACCGCTATTAGATGACATATATACCGTGCATATTGGTTATTTGTTCGATGTTTGCAAGTATTGGTTGATTAATTTTTATTTTGTCGACATGGTTTAATGGCTATAGACATCAAACGAATAGGATGCAGAGAGTAGCAAGTTTTTATTCACAGTAGCTGCAAACATAAATATGCATGGTTTCTGCTTGATGAGCAGGGATATGATATGTATTGTTGGGTTACAAAAATAGACTACAAAAGTAGTTCATTTTTCACCTCAATGTAGTTTCTGACTCTTTAATACAAAAGCATAAATATAGTATCCATAATTTGGAATTGCAGATACTTAGATGTGGACGGGGAGTGAAATAAAGTAGGAATATCCTCTTAGCCATCGTGTTTGTAATAAAAATCCAATTAATTTATTCCTAATTGATTACATTCTGAACTGAAGTGCTGAAATACCAATTCATTTTGTCACGATCTATTAAATGCTAAGGCAAAATGCCGAGTTTGACTCTATTTTTGATGAAAACCGGACTTTTAGCTGCTGTTTTCTTTTATGAATTGTGGAGTTAAAACGAGAGAAACATGAGTTTACTTGAATCTGGATATAGATCTCAACTAAAGATTGACATGCTTTGTTTGATTGGAAGTAATTGATATGGACTAGGAACAATGGTATGACTTTCACAAAAAGAAAATGAATAGATATAGGGCAGATCTTATATGTGGCTAGAGACATCAAGAAGAAAAAAATGGAAGTTTAATTGATAGCTGTCGTGGATTTAAGTTTAAAGCTCAAAACCTTGCTGTTGAATGCCGCATCATGGAACTTATATGTATATATTTAATCATCCTAGATCTTTGATACGAGTTGACTAGGTCCGAGGCCTCCTTGTCGTAGTGGGCTCCCCGTGGTTTAACGTGGCAGAGTTGTATTCACTATTGACAGGCCACTAGTTAGTTGTTGTTAAGGATGTCAAAGTTGTTTATCCTCCTATCTTGCGAAGCTTCTACACTTCCTGCTAATTCTATCATTAGAATGATGTCCGTTAACAATAGTGAATAAATAAACTTTGAAAATATAGAACAATCAATCCAAAATTGGGAAATCCTCAAAGTACCTATAAAAGACATTTACACCAAAGAAAGTTTTAAACTCATCCCTAGATATTATATAAAAACAATAGAGAAAACAATCTCTGTAAACTCGTCATTAGAAAGCCCAAAACTCCTCTCTAGAAAGGATATAGAAAATCTTAAAAATAATACAAAGTATCACTACCTATACTTAGGGTTGCCTAAAGCGCCAACTTAGATCGTCACTATGCTCCACCGTCTTAAACAATGTTACCGCCTCTGCCTCGACTTCCTCAACTGCTGCTTGAACTCATCGACACCGTCTTGGATGACCAGAGCGTCTTTACCAGCCAGGGCACCGTACATCATTTCTTGGTTCGATGCAGACGCCGTTCTTCAGCGGACGCCACCTGGATCATCTAAAATGAGCTCCACCACATTGATGCAAATCTTCTTGAGCTCTACCTCAGTGCCGACTCTACGGAGTTAGAGTCTTTTGCAGCCGAGGGGAGTTGATGTAGGACATGCCCTGCCTTTATGCACTTATGTGCGTAGGCGTCGCCGTGTTATTAGTTAGGCTTTATTAGCATGCTTTATTTTATTATGTTCTTTTTCTTGTTTTTGGGCTCTTGTAAAGTGTAGTGGTTTAGTCCCACATTGGCTATCACATGCTTAGTCTTTCTTTTAGAAGCCTATATAAAGGCTCTATCTGCGTCCATGTAGGGACAATTGATGAATGAGAATTATTCCCTTTTAGTCTTTAGTCATATTTCTTCTTTAATTCCGTAGATAGACATAAGGGGGTCTTCATGTATTATTTTGAGTAAAGAGAATGTCAAGTCTAAAGAAAGATTGAGTGCAGATGTAACTATTTCTTGAAATTTGGAATATACTACGTACCATGGTTGCATAGGCAGCCAGGCGACCAGATGTTCCATATGGACGCCCAGGAAGCCTAGGCGTCCAAGCGGAGGCCCATGCGTTTCTAGGCGTTTATATATATATATATATATATATATATATATATATATATATATATATATATATATATTAACAGATATATCTAAATTGCATATATAGTAAAAATAGTACATTCAAAAACCTGAATTCGTAGTACTTTTTGGGAGATATTTGCCATTTTCCTTTATTGGGCTTTTGTAAAGCCGATTTGAGTTAATCACAAATTGATTACTCATAAATCAGAAATGTTGACTGTGAAAGAAAAGGAATTGAACTAATGTGTTATGATTAGATAAATACAAGACTGGACACCCCTGTCCTGTATATAGGAGCAAGGGAGAAACCCTGAGACTTGTGTCCCAAGTAATCTAAACGGGCCGAGACACTAAAGGCCCACTATCTAATTAACCTATTAACTAAATAGGCTAATATAGACTCTTTAACATTGACTATATTTGTATTTCTATTCACGAGGCAGACATTCATAAAACAAAACAGTGGATTAATAAAGTCAAATAGTAGACAAGTTAAAACAATACATTGATACTAATCAGCAGATAAATAAATAAAAAACAGTAGATAACAAATACAAATCAGTAGATAAATAAATATTAATCAGTAGATAAATAAATACAAATCAGTAGATAAGTAAATACAAATCGGTAGATAAAAAAATTGAAAAACATTAGATAAGTATATACAAATCAGTACATAAATAAATATAGATCATTAGATAAGTAAATACAAATCAGTAAATAAAAAAATATAAATCATTAGATAATTAAGCTCAAAGCATTAGATAAATAAATACTAATAAGTAGATGCAAATACAAAGCATTAGATAAATATATACTAATAAGTAGATGCAAATATAATGCATTAGATAAAAAAGTACAACTCAGTTGATAAACAAATATATATCAGTAGAAGATTATATAATTTTAAAAAGTAGATGAACCAATACAAAGCCCTAGATTTAAATATTGTGATGAATAAAAAATCAGTACATGAACAAATCAGTAGATAAGTAAATACAAATCAGTAGATAAGTAAATACAATTGCGTAGATAAGTAAATACAAATCAGTAGATAAGTAAATTCGAATCAGTAGTTCAGTAGATACATAAATTCAAATCAGTATATAAGTATATTCAAATCGGTAAATAAGTAAATACAAATCAGTAGATAAGTAAATACAAATCAGTAGATAAGTAAATACAAATCAGTTGATAAGTAAATATGAATCAGTAGATAATTAAATACTGATCAGTTGATAGAAATCAGTATAATTAAAAGCTTAGTCACGTGTATTACTTCTGGGCGCCCAGATTGGGGCGGGGCTTGGGCCGTTGAGGCGCCGCCTGGGCGCCCGCCTGTACAACACAGCTAGGCACGAGTCGATACATACATTGGTTAATTGTTTAAATGAAAAAAAGAAGTCTAAATAGCACCGTAGACATGGTAATTAACCTCCCTTCCTAAAGTGTGTTGCCTAACATGAGCTACTTGGTATGATGGACATATTTTTTTTCTCAGTCCATTTAATTTCAGTAAACCGGGGCATTTGTTTCTGTGTC